>CM040966.1:47050652-47065480 GCA_022985045.1 Macadamia tetraphylla | reverse complement strand
GCATTAATAGACTAGATGTCATAGTCGGCAAGCGAGTCCATTGGGGGCCCTGGAATGGGACGGGGCACTATGCAATCATACTATGTCATATAGGAGCATGCGGTGTAAGATTATCATTTTCCCGTGCTATGACCCTTCCCAACAAGGGTTGAGGTGTTGGGTTACCATTTGGGGAAGCGTGGTGGGTTGTCGAGCCCTTTTGTGGTGGTTGAACATCGCTTGGCTGGTCATTAGGATAGTCGGCAACCACGGTGGTATATTCAAGAGGGCCAATCGTTTTGCTTTTAAATTTACGGAGTCGCACCTTTATTTTACATCATTTACTTTTATGTTGAGGCGGTTGGTGGCATGCTTTACTTTTCGAGTACTCATGGTGGGCCTTCTCAGATCCTATAGGTGTAGCGGGATGGAGTTTGCGGCTTGTCCGGAGTATCTGGCTTGTGGTTGTAGTAGCACTAAACCCAAGACTTAGTAATGTTGTTTAGGTGGATGTGATTAAAATGAATTGCATAGCATATAGTGCATATGGTTGTATTTGTTTCAAATTGTTGTGTGGTCCTTTTTTTCACTTCTTGAGCTAGTGAGCTCACCCCGTGTGCACCTCTTTTAGGCGATTTTACAAGTCACCATTTGAGGATCAGCGGTGGGCCCACGGTGGAATTCTCGGGAGGATTGGTGGGCCCCGATGACTATGAGCACGCACGGATTGCGTCGGAGGGTTGTGCCGATGGGACCACAGCGGTGACTCCATCCCGGGTCACTTTTTATTCTTTTGATAACCCCTTTTTGTGTAGTTGATCGTGAATTGATATTTTTTTTGTGTAAATATCATGCCTCGGGCCCATGTATTTATCTATGTACTACAATTTGGGTATCAAGTATATTGGGGATATTACAAGTAAATTAAGTCTTCCGTTGATGTTGAACATTATCTTAGTTGTGTGTTTTTGGTTGGATCTTTTTCGATGATCTGGCGGTTTGGGTTAACAGGAGTTAACGGGTCACCGATCTGATACGTTGAGCAGGGTGTGACATGTAAAGCCCTTAGTAGGGAGATTTTAGAAATATCTTCTCCACCTCTTGGAATTCAATATCTTTTCTGGGTTGACGTATAGATCTTTTGACAAGATTGGGCCCATTGATTTTCTCACGGATGGAGTTAACCTTATCACAAGTCATCATCATTTGACCTAAACATTTTCCGCTCCCCTACATCATCCCAATAAAAAGGTTTCGCACCTTCTACCATACAATGCCTCATATAGAACCATTCCAATGTGGCTTGATAACTATTATTATAAGCAAACTCCATAAGAGGTATGTTTTCTTCCCAACGCCATTCATTTCCATTGCATAGGCTCGAGCATATCTTCTAGTATTTGTATGGGGCGTTGGATTGCCCATCGATCTGTGGATGGAAGCGAGTGTCTAGGTTCCTGTGTCCCCATGGCATCTTGGAGGCTCTTCTAGAATTTAGATGTGAACCTTAGGTCTCGGTCGAAAATAATACTTATTGGTACTCCATGTAAGCAAACTAAATTCTCCATGTAAAGTTGTGCTAGCTTGTCTATGGAGTAGGTAGTCTTGATTGGAATGAAATGGGCAGTTTTAGTAAGCCTATCAACTTTCACCCAAATTGCATCCATTCCCTTGGGTGAACGGGGTAGCCCAATGACAAAATCTATAGTAATCATGTCCCATTTCCACTCTGGTACTGGGAGTGGCTGAACAGTGCCAAATGGTCGATGCCGCTCTGCCTTAACCTTCCGACACGTTAGACACTGCGCCACATATTGAGCCACTGTAATCTTCATCCCTGGACACCAATAACTTTGCTTAAGATGCTTGTACATCTTGGTACTCCCGGGGTGAAGCGTGTACTCAGAACTTTATGCTTCCTTAATTATCTTATCTTGTATCCCCATATCATTGGATACACACAACCTGCCCCAAAACAGTAGTGCTCCGTCATTGGCTATTGTGAAATCAGGATCGTCCATCCTTTGCTCTTGGATTTTAACTATAATTTTCTGCAACTCAGGATCCATAGGTTGTTTCATGGTTATTTCATACCTGATGGATGGTTGTACTTGTAGGGCCGCCAGAGATATGGTTAATTTCTTGACATTTTTTGGCTGCTAATCAAGCTCTAGGGTCGATCCTTTATTCGAAATGATTTCATCCATCAACATAACTTCTTGCTTAAGTTGTGGGCTGCTGGCCAAATAAGCAAGTGATACAGTCTGAGCTTTCCGGCTCAATGCATCTGCCACCACATTGACCTTACCTAGATGGTGTTGTATATCGTAGTCATAATCTTTCATGAGTTCTAACCATCTCCTTTGTCTCATGTTCAGATCCCTTTGGGTGAAAAAGTACTTGAGACTTTTGTGATCACTGAATATCTCGCACTTTTCCCCATACAAATAATGGCATCGATCTTCAAGGCAAAGAATCACCACCGACTCTAAATCATGAGTGGGAGAGTTCTTCTCATAATCCTTCAACTATATAGAATTGCATAAGAATGCAATGCAATCTAACTCTAGAGGCATCCGTGTGCACTATCATTCCACCAGTACCTTCTGGTATCATCAGTACTAGGGATGACACCAATCGTTTCTTTAGCTCCTGAAAACTATTTTCACACTCCTTTGACCATTCAAACTTCACCCCCTTTCTGGTCAAACTGGTCATTGTGGTTGCAATTCGAGAAAAATTCTCAATGAATCGCGGTAGTATCGCCAATCCCAAAAACTTGATCTCGTGGTATTCTTGGGGCTTCCCATTCTACTCTGCTTTTACTTTTGAGGTTAACTTGATCCCATTCTCGACACTATGCCCCCTAGGAATCCGACTTGCTTCAACGAATTCACACTTGCTGAATTTTGCTTATAACTATTGTTCTCTTAATCTTTGAAGTGCCATTACAGAAGTGTTGTGCATGCTTTTCTTTAATTTTCGATTATATCAAGATGTCATTGATGAAAATGATGACCCACTTATCAAGGACATCATAGAACACATGATTCATCAGATCCATAAAAGCTACTAGTGCATTAGTCAACCCGAAGGACAACACTAGGAATTCATAATGGCCGTACCGGGTTCTAAAGGTCGTCTTGGGTATATCACTATTCTTTATCTTGAGCTAATAATAACCCAAACCTGAGATCAATCTTGAGAATACCTTAACACCTTGGGCCCATCGAAAAGGTCATCTATGCATGGTAATGGATACCAGTTTTGATGGTTTACTTATTCAATTCCCGGTAATCGATGCATATACACAAACTCCTATCCTTCTTCTTGACAAATAAAACTGAGGCACCACAAGGAGAAACACTTGGGCATATGAATCCTTTCTCTAACAAATCCTGTAACTGAGTTTGTAACTCCTTTGATTCAGGTGGTGCCATTACATCGGAGGCTTGAACGGTGCTGCTCCGAGGAACCAAATCAATGGCAAATTCTAACTCCTTGTCGGTGGAAGCGAGGGTTTGATCATCTCGGAAGACATCGGGAACTCCTAACTACATTCAATTCCTCTAATGGTGTGACCTTTGCTTCTACATTTTGTACTAAAGCTAGGTAGCTCGACATTTGTCTTCCAATAACTTTACGCTTGTAAGGCAAAAATGAGGACCTCTCTTGGTCATTTTATCTTACACCTTGATACACAAGCTCTTCACATCATCCTCACCACCTTAATTTTCTTCTCGGCACATGACATTTTCCCGGGGAGTAGACAACCAATCCATGCCCAATATAACATCAAAATTTTGTATGTTTAATTTAATAAGTTGGGCATCTAGCTTCTTTCCACCTATATCAATGGGACATTGTCCATACACTTCATTTAATTGGCCACTTGCCGTAGGTGTGCTAATAATCAATTTACTTTCTAGAGCCACGGTGTCATGTCAATCTTTCTAGCAAATCTTTTAGATATAAAAGAATTTGATGCACAGTCAAATAATACATAAGTGGTATACCGAGATAGATAGGGTACCTACTACGACATCGAGGCTTACCTCAACCTCTTTAGTGATAGTGCATACATTCTTCCTTAAGGTGGACCACCTTGAGTCAAAGCGGGTATGAACAAGAGGCTGATTCTGTACCACTGGTTTGTATGGAAAATCCTTTCTGAAATACCCGAGTGAATGACAAAGATAACACCTATTACGAGAGGCTAAGCGATACTATGCCCTCTAAGATCGCCTGTCTGATGGGAGGAAGAGGTGGCCGTGGGGCCATAGGCCTTTGCTAGTGTTCGGATGAAAAGAGGTAGTACAATCTCTTGACCGATCGGGGCATATAACCCGATGACCTATAGACTCTTGATATGATGGACCATAATTATCACCACGGAAACTCTTGTTTGGGCTACCTAAATCTACATAGAGATTGGATCTCTTCAAAGTCCGGGGTGGTGGTAGACTCTCCTACATTTGTCTTCTATAATCTTGGCCTTGGACAATTTGAGAAAAATCAATCAAGTCCATGGCCCCCAATTGTGCCAATAGATACATTTAGCCCCTTCAGAAATTTCTTTGCATTTTCCTCCTTTGTTTTCATGTGTGGAGGAGCAAAGTAAAATAACTCCTCAAACTGCTGCTGGTACTCAAGGACAGACTTGTTTCCCTGAGTCAAAGTCGAGAATTCAATTTCTTTCCTATCTCTGAAGCTAGTGGGGTAATAGTTCAATAAGAACAATTCCTTGTACTATTCCCATGTTGGTTCTGGATGGGTTGCCACCAAAATAAGCTTAGACACGAATCAACTTCATTTCTTAACTGTAACCCAGCATGGATGATCTTTTGAGATTCTATACATTCTACCACCTTAAATATCTTTTTCATTTCTTGAATCCACCGATCCGGCTCTAAAAGGTCACTTCCACCTTAGTGAAGATAGGTGGCAAGTGTCTCTTAAATGATTCCACCACCTTTATAGTAGTGGTTGCTGGTGGATAATATGGAGGATAAGCTAGGTAATACTGGTACGGGGGTGGCACCATATATAAAGGAGTGCCATAAGGAGGGAACTGTGGAGTGGCCATAGGTGGAGTACCCCTTGGTTAGTCCTATGGTGGTACAACAGGTAGTGCACTCCCTTATGTCTCAACAGATGGTGCTCGAGGAGAAGTACCCCCCCGCTTAAACTCTGGCACCTGGCACCTGGCACCATGGGAGGATCTTATGGGAAAGGTACCCCACAAGGGTGGTGCAACTATTGGTGTACAACATATATAAAAGTTTACTGTTGTTGAAATAATGTTGTTGGAATGCATTGCATTTGTTGAATAAGAGCGCATAACATCATTGGAGTAACAATGGAGAAGGATCTAAATTTCTGGTGTAGGTGAGTCCTCAACTATATCTTCATCTCTAAGACTCACCCGTGGTTGAGGTCCCCAAGGGTTAGGTGTTAGTCAATAGGATAGGAACCACGTGAGGCCCCACTTGTCACTGTCGGGATCTAGTACATACCACGATGTTTTGTACCGGATTGCATCAAGATTAGGTACAATTAATGCCACATTCATTTCATGTAAGCACAAAATCAATGCACATCATGCCTCCCATTATGTAGTCGTAGTGTATTTCATTATCATAGTCGCATCTCGAGCATTGAGTTCTATATGGCATCGTAATTATTCCACATAAGCATGCATGAAGATGAGTTGCATATCAGTTCATAATTTATGCAAAACTAGGTCCTACAAGGCTTGAATAACAATTTCCCAAATTTTGGGATTTTTTTAAAAACCCACTTGGTGGGATATACCGATGGGTGGGTTGGGTTCATGACCCTTGATCCTTTCTTGGGTTACATTATAAGGGCACAAAAGCCCATATTTTCAAAACTCTTCACTTCTCTCTTTCCTTTCTTCTCCAAATCGCCCAAGGCATCCAAGAGAGGATATAGGAGCCCTTACAAGTGTCTCCCACATTTGCAGTTGGGTTCAAAGCTCTCCAAAACTGTTCTCAATCTCAAGTAAGTGGGTGTAGGTACCACGGACCTCCGCTCCTCGGGAGGATCGCCGATCTGGGCGTGGCAGTGTACCTGCCTAGGGTTTGACCCTAATGAGATGTGATAGTATCCCCTGGTCATCAAAAGCAAAGGGGGGATACACGTTATGGGTAAAAAGGAGTCGCCACCTAGAAAGGGTCTAGGACCCATAAATGTCTCCCCCAATCAAGGGGGAGAGACTAATGACTCTGATGGATAAGGCTGGTTTGCACCAAGGTTCTGGACAAGTGTCAAGTGACAATGGGAAGGTGTTAGGCACCATGCCTTGACCTTAAGGCGTCTCTTTTGTTTGACCAAAGTTTGTTTGTACCCTACTAACTAGTCCTAAATCTAGGTCACTGAAAACCCTAATCTAGGTATCTAAGCATGACAGGTGAAAACCCTAAACCAAGTGTCTAAATTATGCTAGCTAGGTTATGATGCAAATGATGAAATGGTTACGCTAATAAGCTTAAATGATTTAATTAATGTATTATGAGTCTTAGATTAAGCTAATTAAATAAGCCTAAACCTAGGGTTAGTTTAGCAATTTGTGAAACCCTAAATTAAACTAATTCGATTAATTGAACCTAACCTAGATGGGTGATCAAATGAATTTGAAATCCTAAATTGAATTAATTAGAATAATTAATCCTAATCCCTAGTAGTTTATGAAATAAATTATTGCAATCCTACTTAATCTAATTAAAAATATTTATAGATTAAATGAGACCTAATTAATTTATAAAAGTGAAATGGATTAATTACATTAAATGAATGCATTTTTTCTAATCTACCTAATCTAGTGTAGGAGGATTGAACTAAACCTACAGTTTAATTAACTTAATTATGAAACCTAATTGCACTAATTATGTTTACCTTGAGCTAATCCTAAGATGAGTTAAACATTTCCAAAACCCTAGTTAAGCGAATGAAGAGAATCTTCTAACTAATTAATCTAATTAATTATCTTACATTAAATAACTAATTAATTGATTGATTAAAATAAACCACTAGAGGAAAAAGATTGGTAATTACACAAGTTTAATAAATTGAATTGAATGAAGAAATCAAATGCAATGATTTAAAAGCTAAATTAACAAACCACAATTGAATAATTAACATTGAAATGACTAATTACATTAACTAAGTTACTTTAATTAATCTAAATTAGTACTACACTAATGCAAGTGAATATTGGAGTACAAAAGATAGATAGTAGGAAAACAAATCCCAATACGCGCCTAATGCTAGAGCGGTTTGAGGGCTAGCGCCATCCTAAACTAAACCGCTAAACTCGTCCCATACATTATTTAGGGAAATAAAATGAAATCATTTGATTTTAAATTTTAAAATTAAGGAATCCCAAACCTAAGTTCTAGGACTAGATACATTAAAACGAAATCAAACCAAAAATGTATAAGAAAAATAAAATATAAAAAAAAGGGAGGGAAAGATTCCACATAGAAATAAAATAATAGGTAATGGGCATTACAAATATGGACCATCTAATAGCAAGTTAAAGAAATAACAAAAAAAAACAAGAAAATAAAATAAGAAGGAGAAGAAGAAAAAGTGAGTTGCAGGTTCGGTTATAGCAGACTTTGGAGGAAGGAAGATGAAAGAGAAGAAGAAGAAGAAAAGAAGATAGAGGGGTTGGTTTTCTGCTGGGGGAAAAAGAAGAGAAGAAGAAAAAAGAAGAAAGAGGGGTTTGCGTTGGTTTGGGGTTTGGGGAGGGAAAGAAAAAGAAGAAAAGAAGAAGAAGAAGAAGAAGAAGAAGAAGAAGAAGAAGAAGAAGAAGAAGAAGAAGAAGAAGAAGAAGAAGAGGAGGATTAGGTGCATTGCGGGTTTTTCTTTGCCGATTAGGGGATTTGAGAGGAAGGAAAGAAGAAGAAAAGAAGAAGAAGAAGAAGGAGGAGGAGAATTGCTGGCCGGTTCTGCTTTGGGTTAAAAGGGTAAAGGAAGGAAGGAAGAAAGAAGAAGAAGAAGAAGAAGGAGGAGGAGGAGTTAGTGCGGCTCGGTTGCTGTTAGGGTTCTGCGGAAAGGAAAAAGAAGAAAGAAGAAGAAGAAGAAGAAGAAGAAGGAGGAGGAGTTAGTGCGCTTTTGGTTCTCTGGTTAAGGGTTGAGGAAGGAAAAGAAGAAAAGAAAGAAGAAGAAGAAGAAGAAAAGTGCGGCTGCGATTGGTTGCTGACGAGGGAAAAAGAAGAAAAGAGATGCGGTTCTTTGATGAAGGAAGAAAAAAAGAAGAAAGGTGGCTGGGTTGATTTGCGAAGAAAAAAGAAAAGTCGGCTGCGGTTGATTTAGTGAGGAAGAAGAAGAGAAAAAGAAAAGAAGAAGAAGAAGAATTAGGTTACATATAAGATTACGATCTAAGGTTCGATTAAAGAACAAAAAAAAATTTAAAAAACTAAACCAAATCAAAGGTAAACATGCTTAAAAAAAAATTAAACCTAAATACCCTTAATTGGACCGGAATAAATCAATTTACATCTAATAAACCGTATTGAACCAAATTGATACTAATTAAGCATAATTAATCTAAATAAATCAATTAGGAATTAATTTATTACATTAGATAAGCTAGTTCTAAACTGCAATTAGGAGAAGAAAAATACCTTAAGCCGGCTTTAATCAAGGAACAAGGGGAGATAACCCTTGTGCTTTGAGCCCCCAAATCGAACCAAACCGGATAAGATCTCCCGGCTCAATGTATTAAACTTTTAAACTTGGAGAATGTTTGATTTTAGAGGGAAGAAGTTAGCCAAAACCTTAATGGGGCCATCCTCTCTCCCAAATTCTCAATTTTTCTCCTCCTCTTTGGAAGAGGGGAAGGGCCATTTTTATAGCCATGGGAATTGGGGCAATTTTCTCAAATTTCCGATGTGGGACTAAAACTAGAGGGGATTGTCCAAAAGGCCTTGCTTTTGGACAAAGTGGACCTGACTGTTGGAGGCCGAGGGTGCAGCGGCTGATGGAGGCCAGGTGGACACGGCCGATGGAGCGAGGTGGAGCACTGGCCTGATGTAGGCAGGTGGGCATGGCGATGGAGGCGAGTGGACGCCTGATGTGAGGCCGGTGGAGCCGGCTGATGGAGGCCGAGGTGGAGCACCTGGATGTAGGCCGAGGTGGAGCACTCGGCTGATGGAGGCCAGGTGCGACTGGCTGATGTAGGCGAGGTGGAGCATGGCTCGATGTAGGCCGGTGATGACAGGCTTGATGTAGGCCGAGGTGGAGCCGCGCTGATGTAGGCGTGGCCGATGGGCGATGTAAAGGTCAGACGGCTGATGTAGGCAGGTGGAGCATGGCTGAGCGGAGCCAGGTGCAACCGGCTGATGTAGGCATGTGGAGCCGGCTGATGTAGGCCGGGTGGAGCACAACATCAAATTCTAATTTTTTGAAAAATTTCTCTTGAAAGTTTATAGGAAAATATGGTCATTTCTACTCTAAGTTTAAAAATTCTCCAAAGTCTAAAATACCCAACATGTAATCCTTCATATTGTCATCATTTGGGGGTGACAAAATTTGGTGTTTTGATTGCCCTCTTTGGCCGAGACACTGTAGCAGTAAAGGGAAAAGAAAAAACACCCTTTTTGTCCCCAAGAAATGCCCTTGCCTTTCCGGGCTCAAGGATGGCGGGGGTGAAAATTTCCAAATGAAAACCCGGGATAAGACCAAAGGTAGGAAATGTGGGCCGGTAACACATGCAAAATCAGGTAGCGTATGGATATTACTATGATTGAAAACCTCCCGGTTGGTCAAATAGAGTAATGCCCCCTTTTCCGGGGGCGTCGAAAATTTGAGTTTCCGGAGCGTGGTAAACCCAAATTTTGGGTTCTTTGGGGGTGATTTCCTCCCCTGATCTCATGGGATCAACAACGGTGCGGTTGTGATCTTAAGGTTCTCAAAAGTTGGTGCGGATATCGTATTGGCGTCGTGCAAGACTATGAACCTTGGGATTTTCTCAGGGGATGATCGTCCTCGGGGGGTGCCGGTTTGGGATCAACAACGGTGCTGGTTGTGACCCTAATTCTCAAAAGTTGGTGGGATAGCCCCTTGGGGGTCGTGCAAGACTATGAACCTTGGATTCTGGGGGGATGTTTGTCCTCGCATGGGGGTGCTCATTGGGATCAACAACGGTGCTCGGTTGTGATCCTAAGTTCCCCGAAATTGGTCCCAAACGATGTGTTTGGTTGTGCCCTACATTGGAATGTAAAGGAAAATTTGGGGAAATTCGGATCTCAAATACAAAAAGGACATAAAGCGCAAAGTTAGCAACAAACAACGCATTGAATTTAAGAGACCCAATGGTGTTGAGATGCCATCACATGCGAATCCATGGGAGGTCTAGATCCAAACCCAAGGGGTTTGGGAAAAGGGCACCATCATCGAAGGTTAGTGGTTAGTAAAAACACAAAGCCCATATGTTCATGAAGGAGAATGTTGCTAGTAGATTGATCATCATAAATGACAAAGTCTTTTCATTGAAAGGAAAAATGGCCCCACGGCTACTAAAAGTTTTGAAAGCGAAAGGTGAGCGACTCCTCGATAAATGCTCCCCGGACAAAAGATCTTCAATTTAACAACCTTGACCTGGGAGCCAAAGGGTTTCCCCGAGGCTGCAATGGAATTCACCAAACCTTCATTAAAGCCTCTTGATAGGCGTGGTACCCACACCCCCTAGAGCACCCGGGGAAAACCCAATTTGGGCGCAAAGCGAACCCGGGATGTAGAAGGAGGTATGGGATATGCCTAACAACTGACATAGTCACGGCCAAGGTGTAAAACAGGGGTTTGGGACCACCAATGGACTTCCCACGATGCCTCGCTCGTGAGGGCTCCCATCGCCGGCCAATTTGTTGCATCATGGTAGTTAAAGGGCGAATTAAGCGAAATATTGGAATTGTTCCAAATGAGTGTAACCAAGGTTGGACCAATTGAAGGCTCCGACTAACCATACGGAGGAGGGGAACACCCCTTAAAGTCCTTTTTGCGAAAATTTTGGACTGTCATAATCTCAAGCCCCTCAAAGTCTCCACCAAAGCAGTAGGGATAATGTAACCTTGTCTCAAACGCCGGATGCGTTGATGATAAGGTAAGCCTCCCCACTTTGGGGGAAAACATAAGGCGATCATGCAAAAGGGAAAAATTCCCTTTATGCACCCCAAACTTGGGGTTTGATCGAATGGGGGAAACTCTGGATAAGACATCAGTTGATTCGATCACTTGCCCGAATCCCGCCTCTTTAGCACTCCAACGAAAAATTTCGAATTTATCGAGCTAACGGGTTGCGTGTTGGGTGAAAAAAACTCCCGATGATTGTAAACAAGACAAGCTCGGGAAATTTTTCCATAGTAGGGCAAATTTCCCCTTCGAATTGAAAAACTGAAGTTCTGGATCGAAGCGAGATGCCTCATGTATCAAAGCACGACATGGACGATCTTTGGAGCTGAAAAGTGCATGAAGGTGCACTTCTTCAAGGGCTTGATCGTGTCCCCCATTGCTACCATCCATCGGGGAAAACAACATCCATGATAATAATGGGAGCAACAAAACACAATTGGGTTTCTGGGGACATCATAAAATGTCGATTCAAGGAAAGGATCAATTTAAAAAAAATATCATATGACACATCTACCAAAGTAAACTATTTTTTTTTTTTTTTTCAAAAGCTAAGAACCCTTTGAGCCAATTTAGAAAATGTAAGATTGGTCTCTCGGATGACCCGATCATATAGGCCCAAACCTAAACTAAAACAAATGTTAAGACACACATACGAAGGAAACTAACCCGATGGTTACGCCATGGGTAGAATCGGATACTACTTTGGATAGCGACCTCACGAGAGGATCACTGACTAAAAAAAGAGTTAAGATGAAAGAGGGCTATTGAAAACTCTTGGGAACCGTCGAATAGGAGAGCGGTAGATGGAGTCTTGAGCGAGATCAAGACAATTATTTGCAAGGATGGCGAGTTCACGGGGAAATCACGCCAATCAAGATAGTTATTTTGAAAAAAGGACTAAAGATGAAAACTCTTTGGAATCCGCCGAATTTGAGAGACGGTGGGAAGAGTTCTTAGTCGGACTCGATCACCTCCTAATGATAAGAGTAGCGAAAACCATTTGACGAAGGGAAAGGATAGCTAAAGATGGAAAATTAGGTCCAACCCGCTATGAGGTGTGGGGAAATATGACCGAGCTCGATTTTGACTTTCAAGCTGCCTCGTATCCAAAAAATTTAGGAATCAGGTCGGCGTAGTTCATGCCTTAAAGCGATTTTCCTTCATTGCATTCCTTTTTTTTTTTTTTTTTTTTTTTTGTTGAATGCGGAGGCTAAACATAGTATTTTTTCAGCTGATCTAAATTGGTTAGAATCTGCAGTTCTTGACCATCAAGATCTACAAGGCGTTGCCTTCCCGGAGGTTTTCCCTTTCCCTTTGCAAAGGCCACCCCGTTTGGCCTAAACTTGCCTGGATCATGAATGGGTGCTTTTGCTCCTTTAAAACCAAATCTCCAACTTCCAAAGAGCGTGGGTGGACTTTTTTGTTGAAAGCCCTTGCAACTCCGATTGATACTTCTTCATGTTGTCCATCGCCTTCATCCTTTTTTCATCAATGAGGTTCAACTCCTCGTACCTTGACTTGAGCCAATCCACTACGGAATCGACTCTCCATGAGAATTCTAAGAGGGACCTCTAGCTCAACGGAGGCTGCTTCCATCCGTATACTAAAAGATGGAGTTGCCCGAGTTGGAGTTCTAATAGAAGTCCGATAAGCCCATAAGGCATAAGGTAATTTGTCGGCCCAATCATTGTTCCTATCAGCCATCTTAGGTATGACCTTCATGTTTTTTTTGCCGCCTCAACGCTCCATTGGTTTGAGGCGATAAGGATAAGACACATGCCTTGCAATCCTAAATTGGTCACACAACTCCCTGCCTTGCCCTAAAATGTTGACCTTGGTAGAAATCACCTCATGGGGCATCCCATGTCGGACAAATGATATGTTCTTGCAAAAATTTGGCTACCTTTGCATTGTGAGTTTTCGTGTATGTGAGCCTCTACCCATTTGGTGAAGTAATCAATAGCTACCAACACAAACTCATGCCGTTCGAAGCTTTGGGGTTAATTTTTCCGATCACATCGATACCCCAAGTGGAAAAAGGCCACGGAGAACTCATCGTGTGCAATTATTTGGGGCACATGGATGAGGTTGGCAAAATCTGACATTTATGGCACTTCTTCACAAATTCATGCAATTGGCTTCTAGTGTATTCCAAAAATACCCCAGCGGAGAATTTTCTTAGCCAACATCTGAGCATTCATGTGAGGGCCACAGATTCCCGATGTACTGCTCCAAGATTATGCAGTGCTTGATCTTCATCCACGCACACTAGTTGTACACCATCAAAGATAACTTGTATAAAATATCTTGTGTAATATGAATTGGGTGGCATAAGCCTCGGGAACCTTTTATCTCACGGGTAGCATCTGCGGGTACTTCCCTCTCGATAAAATCCACAATATGGGCAAACCAAGGCCTACCATCTACCGTCGGGCATTGCGAAGTCTTGATGTGAAGGATGATCTCTCCGATCTATAATGAATGGTTGTATTTGCTCACCGGACCAAAATCAACCATCGATGCGAGTAGCCAAAGCATCGGCAAACTGTTATTGTCCCTCTAGAAATAGTCAAAACTAATTTACTGAACTACTTCATTAGAGACTCTACACACCCTTGGTATGGTTTTAACTTTTCCTCCTTTGTTTTCCACTTGCCTTGGACTTGGCATATGACAATCGACGAATCTCCGTATACTTCAATCTTTTGACCCCAATAGAGGCGGTGCTTTCAATCCCATGAGGCAAGCTTCATACTCGGCCATGTTGTTGGTGCACTCGAAGTCCAACCTATATGCCATGGGCATGTTCAACCCTTCGAGAGTTATAAGTAGAACTCCGGCTCCGCGACCTTGTGATTGGCGGCTCCATCAAAGAACATTTGCCAGCGCCAACCTCATTTTCAACCTCAGAAACTACATCTTCATCGGAAATATGTCATTCAAAGGCCTCGTATCAACAAGCTGGATGTGCGGATAGATGTTCAGCAATGACACTACCCTTGATGGACTTCGGGTGACATACACAATGTCGAACTCCGCTAGAGCAATAACCAACGTGCTAATCTGCCCGTCAGCGGGTTCCTCAAAAGATACTTGATGGGATCCATCGGACACCAAAAGATGAATAGGTCAACATGTAATGTCTCAAACTCCTTGTTGCCCAAACCAAAGCTGCACAAGTCTTCTCGGGGTTGTGTACCTTGTCTCAGTCTGTGAACTTCTTACTAAGGTAATAAATTGCTTGCTCTGATGCCCATCGGACCATCTTGAGCCACCATCGATCCATGGAGGTTTCTAATTGAGAGATACAACAACAATGGTCTTCCGGGAGTAGGGGAATGAGGATTGGTGGGTTTACGAGTAGCTCTTGATGCGATCAAAAGCCAATTGGCAGAGATTCCACCCTTAGGTTGATCCTTTTGATAATTTGAAGATCGGTTCACATATGGTCATTAGTTGAGAAATGAACCGACTAATGTATTGGATCCTTCCTAAAAGCCCTCAATTTCCTTCTCCGTTTGAGGAGGTGACATTTCTATTATTGCTTTGATTTTGGATGGGTCAATCTCAATGCCTCTCTCACTTACCATGAACCCCAAAAGCATACCACTGTCACCCCAAATACACATTTTGTGGGTTCGTCTCGATTTGAATTCCTTGATCCTCTCAAGAAAACCCCCAAAGCCTTA